>CM065486.1:33980522-34001522 GCA_032873175.1 Leptopilina drosophilae | reverse complement strand
TGTGCAGCTAAAAAATGAGCTAATTTGTAAGGAATAGAGAAAAGTTAGAGCAAAAAATCTTAACTTTCAGTCATTGAAAAAATCATACAATTTAATTTTTTGCAAAAAAAAACATACAAAAAAATTTTGGCGAGAATTTTGTGACTAAAAATTTATTGCAGAAAGGCCTCGCAAGTCAGAAAAACGTAGGATGAGCCAAATCGGATATTTATTTAAAAAGTTGGAGCAATTTGAAGTTGGCTGCATGCTGAATCCAAAATGTTGAAAATTTTTTGAAATATTGGTCTTCCTGTTCTTAGAGATTTTTGAGGGTTGTGACGTCATTTTTCGAAATTTTCCCATAACTTTTTACGTAATTAATATTTTTGAAAATCCTTTGAGCTGCATCCTCCTGGGGGACCACTCTACCTGTTTTTTACGCAAAAAAAAAATTTTTGCAAAATTTTTTTTTTGATGGTGCAAAAATTTGCAAAAAAATTTTTGAATTTGGCGCCCTCTAAAATTTGTGTCAATGTACTTCCCAGGAATGTGCAGCTAAAAAATGAGCTAATTTGTAAGGAATAGAGAAAAGTTAGAGCAAAAAATCTTAACTTTCAGTCATTGAAAAAATCATACAATTTAATTTTTTGCAAAAAAAAACATACAAAAAAATTTTGGCGAGAATTTTGTGACTAAAAATTTATTGCAGAAAGGCCTCGCAAGTCAGAAAAACGTAGGATGAGCCAAATCGGATATTTATTTAAAAAGTTGGAGCAATTTGAAGTTGGCTGCATGCTGAATCCAAAATGTTGAAAATTTTTTGAAATATTGGTCTTCCTGTTCTTAGAGATTTTTGAGGGTTGTGACGTCATTTTTCGAAATTTTCCCATAACTTTTTACGTAATTAATATTTTTGAAAATCCTTTGAGCTGCATCCTCCTGGGGGACCACTCTACCTGTTTTTTACGCAAAAAAAAAATTTTTGCAAAATTTTTTTTTTGATGGTGCAAAAGTTTGCAAAAAAATTTTTGAATTTGGCGCCCTCTAAAATTTGTGTCAATGTACTTCCCAGGAATGTGCAGCTAAAAAATGAGCTAATTTGTAAAGAATAGAGAAAAGTTAGAGCAAAAAATCTTAACTTTCAGTCATTGAAAAAATCATACAATTTAATTTTTTGCAAAAAAAAACATACAAAAAAATTTTGGCGAGAATTTTGTGACTAAAAATTTATTGCAGAAAGGCCTCGCAAGTCAGAAAAACGTAGGATGAGCCAAATCGGATATTTATTTAAAAAGTTGGAGCAATTTGAAGTTGGCTACATGCTGAATCCAAAATGTTGAAAATTTTTTGAAATATTGGTCTTCCTGTTCTTAGAGATTTTTGAGGGTTGTGACGTCATTTTTCGAAATTTTCCCATAACTTTTTACGTAATTAATATTTTTGAAAATCCTTTGAGCTGCATCCTCCTGGGGGACCACTCTACCTGTTTTTTACGCAAAAAAAAAAATTTTTGCAAAATTTTTTTTTTGATGGTGCAAAAATTTGCAAAAAAATTTTTGAATTTGGCGCCCTCTAAAATTTGTGTCAATGTACTTCCCAGGAATGTGCAGCTAAAAAATGAGCTAATTTGTAAAGAATAGAGAAAAGTTAGAGCAAAAAATCTTAACTTTCAGTCATTGAAAAAATCATACAATTTAATTTTTTGCAAAAAAAAAACATACAAAAAAATTTTGGCGAGAATTTTGTGACTAAAAATTTATTGCAGAAAGGCCTCGCAAGTCAGAAAAACGTAGGATGAGCCAAATCGGATATTTATTTAAAAAGTTGGAGCAATTTGAAGTTGGCTACATGCTGAATCCAAAATGTTGAAAATTTTTTGAAATATTGGTCTTCCTGTTCTTAGAGATTTTTGAGGGTTGTGACGTCATTTTTCGAAATTTTCCCATAACTTTTTACGTAATTAATATTTTTGAAAATCCTTTGAGCTGCATCCTCCTGGGGGACCACTCTACCTGTTTTTTACGCAAAAAAAAAATTTTTGCAAAATTTTTTTTTTGATGGTGCAAAAATTTGCAAAAAAATTTTTGAATTTGGCGCCCTCTAAAATTTGTGTCAATGTACTTCCCAGGAATGTGCAGCTAAAAAATGAGCTAATTTGTAAAGAATAGAGAAAAGTTAGAGCAAAAAATCTTAACTTTCAGTCATTGAAAAAATCATACAATTTAATTTTTTGCAAAAAAAAACATACAAAAAAATTTTGGCGAGAATTTTGTGACTAAAAATTTATTGCAGAAAGGCCTCGCAAGTCAGAAAAACGTAGGATGAGCCAAATCGGATATTTATTTAAAAAGTTGGAGCAATTTGAAGTTGGCTACATGCTGAATCCAAAATGTTGAAAATTTTTTGAAATATTGGTCTTCCTGTTCTTAGAGATTTTTGAGGGTTGTGACGTCATTTTTCGAAATTTTCCCATAACTTTTTACGTAATTAATATTTTTGAAAATCCTTTGAGCTGCATCCTCCTGGGGGACCACTCTACCTGTTTTTTACGCAAAAAAAAAATTTTTGCAAAATTTTTTTTTTGATGGTGCAAAAATTTGCAAAAAAATTTTTGAATTTGGCGCCCTCTAAAATTTGTGTCAATGTACTTCCCAGGAATGTGCAGCTAAAAAATGAGCTAATTTGTAAGGAATAGAGAAAAGTTAGAGCAAAAAATCTTAACTTTCAGTCATTGAAAAAATCATACAATTTAATTTTTTGCAAAAAAAAACATACAAAAAAATTTTGGCGAGAATTTTGTGACTAAAAATTTATTGCAGAAAGGCCTCGCAAGTCAGAAAAACGTAGGATGAGCCAAATCGGATATTTATTTAAAAAGTTGGAGCAATTTGAAGTTGGCTACATGCTGAATCCAAAATGTTGAAAATTTTTTGAAATATTGGTCTTCCTGTTCTTAGAGATTTTTGAGGGTTGTGACGTCATTTTTCGAAATTTTCCCATAACTTTTTACGTAATTAATATTTTTGAAAATCCTTTGAGCTGCATCCTCCTGGGGGACCACTCTACCTGTTTTTTACGCAAAAAAAAAATTTTTGCAAAATTTTTTTTTTGATGGTGCAAAAATTTGCAAAAAAATTTTTGAATTTGGCGCCCTCTAAAATTTGTGTCAATGTACTTCCCAGGAATGTGCAGCTAAAAAATGAGCTAATTTGTAAAGAATAGAGAAAAGTTAGAGCAAAAAATCTTAACTTTCAGTCATTGAAAAAATCATACAATTTAATTTTTTGCAAAAAAAAAACATACAAAAAAATTTTGGCGAGAATTTTGTGACTAAAAATTTATTGCAGAAAGGCCTCGCAAGTCAGAAAAACGTTTCGGATGAGCCAAATCGGATATTTATTTAAAAAGTTGGAGCAATTTGAAGTTGGCTGCATGCTGAATCCAAAATGTTGAAAATTTATTGAAATATTGGTCTTCCTGTTCTTAGAGATTTTTGAGGGTTGTGACGTCATTTTTCGAAATTTTCCCATAACTTTTTACGTAATTAATATTTTTGAAAATCCTTTGAGCTGCATCCTCCTGGGGGACCACTCTACCTGTTTTTTACGCAAAAAAAAAAAATTTTTGCAAAATTTTTTTTTTGATGGTGCAAAAATTTGCAAAAAAATTTTTGAATTTGGCGCCCTCTAAAATTTGTGTCAATGTACTTCCCAGGAATGTGCAGCTAAAAAATGAGCTAATTTGTAAGGAATAGAGAAAAGTTAGAGCAAAAAATCTTAACTTTCAGTCATTGAAAAAATCATACAATTTAATTTTTTGCAAAAAAAAAACATACAAAAAAATTTTGGCGAGAATTTTGTGACTAAAAATTTATTGCAGAAAGGCCTCGCAAGTCAGAAAAAACGTAGGTTAGGATGAGCCAAATCGGATATTTATTTAAAAAGTTGGAGCAATTTGAAGTTGGCTACATGCTGAATCCAAAATGTTGAAAATTTTTTGAAATATTGGTCTTCCTGTTCTTAGAGATTTTTGAGGGTTGTGACGTCATTTTTCGAAATTTTCCCATAACTTTTTACGTAATTAATATTTTTGAAAATCCTTTGAGCTGCATCCTCCTGGGGGACCACTCTACCTGTTTTTTACGCAAAAAAAAAAATTTTTGCAAAATTTTTTTTTTGATGGTGCAAAAATTTGCAAAAAAATTTTTGAATTTGGCGCCCTCTAAAATTTGTGTCAATGTACTTCCCAGGAATGTGCAGCTAAAAAAATGAGCTAATTTGTAAAGAATAGAGAAAAGTTAGAGCAAAAAATCTTAACTTTCAGTCATTGAAAAAATCATACAATTTAATTTTTTGCAAAAAAAAACATACAAAAAAATTTTGGCGAGAATTTTGTGACTAAAAATTTATTGCAGAAAGGCCTCGCAAGTCAGAAAAACGTAGGATGAGCCAAATCGGATATTTATTTAAAAAGTTGGAGCAATTTGAAGTTGGCTACATGCTGAATCCAAAATGTTGAAAATTTTTTGAAATATTGGTCTTCCTGTTCTTAGAGATTTTTGAGGGTTGTGACGTCATTTTTCGAAATTTTCCCATAACTTTTTACGTAATTAATATTTTTGAAAATCCTTTGAGCTGCATCCTCCTGGGGGACCACTCTACCTGTTTTTTACGCAAAAAAAAAATTTTTGCAAAATTTTTTTTTTTGATGGTGCAAAAATTTGCAAAAAAATTTTTGAATTTGGCGCCCTCTAAAATTTGTGTCAATGTACTTCCCAGGAATGTGCAGCTAAAAAATGAGCTAATTTGTAAAGAATAGAGAAAAGTTAGAGCAAAAAATCTTAACTTTCAGTCATTGAAAAAATCATACAATTTAATTTTTTGCAAAAAAAAACATACAAAAAAATTTTGGCGAGAATTTTGTGACTAAAAATTTATTGCAGAAAGGCCTCGCAAGTCAGAAAAACGTAGGATGAGCCAAATCGGATATTTATTTAAAAAGTTGGAGCAATTTGAAGTTGGCTACATGCTGAATCCAAAATGTTGAAAATTTTTTGAAATATTGGTCTTCCTGTTCTTAGAGATTTTTGAGGGTTGTGACGTCATTTTTCGAAATTTTCCCATAACTTTTTACGTAATTAATATTTTTGAAAATCCTTTGAGCTGCATCCTCCTGGGGGACCACTCTACCTGTTTTTTACGCAAAAAAAAAAATTTTTGCAAAATTTTTTTTTTGATGGTGCAAAAATTTGCAAAAAAATTTTTGAATTTGGCGCCCTCTAAAATTTGTGTCAATGTACTTCCCAGGAATGTGCAGCTAAAAAATGAGCTAATTTGTAAAGAATAGAGAAAAGTTAGAGCAAAAAATCTTAACTTTCAGTCATTGAAAAAATCATACAATTTAATTTTTTGCAAAAAAAAACATACAAAAAAATTTTGGCGAGAATTTTGTGACTAAAAATTTATTGCAGAAAGGCCTCGCAAGTCAGAAAAACGTAGGATGAGCCAAATCGGATATTTATTTAAAAAGTTGGAGCAATTTGAAGTTGGCTACATGCTGAATCCAAAATGTTGAAAATTTTTTGAAATATTGGTCTTCCTGTTCTTAGAGATTTTTGAGGGTTGTGACGTCATTTTTCGAAATTTTCCCATAACTTTTTACGTAATTAATATTTTTGAAAATCCTTTGAGCTGCATCCTCCTGGGGGACCACTCTACCTGTTTTTTACGCAAAAAAAAAATTTTTGCAAAATTTTTTTTTTGATGGTGCAAAAATTTGCAAAAAAATTTTTGAATTTGGCGCCCTCTAAAATTTGTGTCAATGTACTTCCCAGGAATGTGCAGCTAAAAAATGAGCTAATTTGTAAAGAATAGAGAAAAGTTAGAGCAAAAAATCTTAACTTTCAGTCATTGAAAAAATCATACAATTTAATTTTTTGCAAAAAAAAAACATACAAAAAAATTTTGGCGAGAATTTTGTGACTAAAAATTTATTGCAGAAAGGCCTCGCAAGTCAGAAAAACGTAGGATGAGCCAAATCGGATATTTATTTAAAAAGTTGGAGCAATTTGAAGTTGGCTACATGCTGAATCCAAAATGTTGAAAATTTTTTGAAATATTGGTCTTCCTGTTCTTAGAGATTTTTGAGGGTTGTGACGTCATTTTTCGAAATTTTCCCATAACTTTTTACGTAATTAATATTTTTGAAAATCCTTTGAGCTGCATCCTCCTGGGGGACCACTCTACCTGTTTTTTACGCAAAAAAAAAAATTTTTGCAAAATTTTTTTTTTGATGGTGCAAAAATTTGCAAAAAAATTTTTGAATTTGGCGCCCTCTAAAATTTGTGTCAATGTACTTCCCAGGAATGTGCAGCTAAAAAATGAGCTAATTTGTAAAGAATAGAGAAAAGTTAGAGCAAAAAATCTTAACTTTCAGTCATTGAAAAAATCATACAATTTAATTTTTTGCAAAAAAAAAACATACAAAAAAATTTTGGCGAGAATTTTGTGACTAAAAATTTATTGCAGAAAGGCCTCGCAAGTCAGAAAAACGTAGGATGAGCCAAATCGGATATTTATTTAAAAAGTTGGAGCAATTTGAAGTTGGCTACATGCTGAATCCAAAATGTTGAAAATTTTTTGAAATATTGGTCTTCCTGTTCTTAGAGATTTTTGAGGGTTGTGACGTCATTTTTCGAAATTTTCCCATAACTTTTTACGTAATTAATATTTTTGAAAATCCTTTGAGCTGCATCCTCCTGGGGGACCACTCTACCTGTTTTTTACGCAAAAAAAAAATTTTTGCAAAATTTTTTTTTTGATGGTGCAAAAATTTGCAAAAAAATTTTTGAATTTGGCGCCCTCTAAAATTTGTGTCAATGTACTTCCCAGGAATGTGCAGCTAAAAAATGAGCTAATTTGTAAAGAATAGAGAAAAGTTAGAGCAAAAAATCTTAACTTTCAGTCATTGAAAAAATCATACAATTTAATTTTTTGCAAAAAAAAACATACAAAAAAATTTTGGCGAGAATTTTGTGACTAAAAATTTATTGCAGAAAGGCCTCGCAAGTCAGAAAAACGTAGGATGAGCCAAATCGGATATTTATTTAAAAAGTTGGAGCAATTTGAAGTTGGCTACATGCTGAATCCAAAATGTTGAAAATTTTTTGAAATATTGGTCTTCCTGTTCTTAGAGATTTTTGAGGGTTGTGACGTCATTTTTCGAAATTTTCCCATAACTTTTTACGTAATTAATATTTTTGAAAATCCTTTGAGCTGCATCCTCCTGGGGGACCACTCTACCTGTTTTTTACGCAAAAAAAAAATTTTTGCAAAATTTTTTTTTTGATGGTGCAAAAATTTGCAAAAAAATTTTTGAATTTGGCGCCCTCTAAAATTTGTGTCAATGTACTTCCCAGGAATGTGCAGCTAAAAAATGAGCTAATTTGTAAAGAATAGAGAAAAGTTAGAGCAAAAAATCTTAACTTTCAGTCATTGAAAAAATCATACAATTTAATTTTTTGCAAAAAAAAACATACAAAAAAATTTTGGCGAGAATTTTGTGACTAAAAATTTATTGCAGAAAGGCCTCGCAAGTCAGAAAAACGTAGGATGAGCCAAATCGGATATTTATTTAAAAAGTTGGAGCAATTTGAAGTTGGCTACATGCTGAATCCAAAATGTTGAAAATTTTTTGAAATATTGGTCTTCCTGTTCTTAGAGATTTTTGAGGGTTGTGACGTCATTTTTCGAAATTTTCCCATAACTTTTTACGTAATTAATATTTTTGAAAATCCTTTGAGCTGCATCCTCCTGGGGGACCACTCTACCTGTTTTTTACGCAAAAAAAAAATTTTTGCAAAATTTTTTTTTTGATGGTGCAAAAATTTGCAAAAAAATTTTTGAATTTGGCGCCCTCTAAAATTTGTGTCAATGTACTTCCCAGGAATGTGCAGCTAAAAAATGAGCTAATTTGTAAAGAATAGAGAAAAGTTAGAGCAAAAAATCTTAACTTTCAGTCATTGAAAAAATCATACAATTTAATTTTTTGCAAAAAAAAACATACAAAAAAATTTTGGCGAGAATTTTGTGACTAAAAATTTATTGCAGAAAGGCCTCGCAAGTCAGAAAAACGTAGGATGAGCCAAATCGGATATTTATTTAAAAAGTTGGAGCAATTTGAAGTTGGCTACATGCTGAATCCAAAATGTTGAAAATTTTTTGAAATATTGGTCTTCCTGTTCTTAGAGATTTTTGAGGGTTGTGACGTCATTTTTCGAAATTTTCCCATAACTTTTTACGTAATTAATATTTTTGAAAATCCTTTGAGCTGCATCCTCCTGGGGTCCACTCTACCTGTTTTTTACGCAAAAAAAAAATTTTTGCAAAATTTTTTTTTTGATGGTGCAAAAATTTGCAAAAAAATTTTTGAATTTGGCGCCCTCTAAAATTTGTGTCAATGTACTTCCCAGGAATGTGCAGCTAAAAAATGAGCTAATTTGTAAAGAATAGAGAAAAGTTAGAGCAAAAAATCTTAACTTTCAGTCATTGAAAAAATCATACAATTTAATTTTTTGCAAAAAAAAACATACAAAAAAATTTTGGCGAGAATTTTGTGACTAAAAATTTATTGCAGAAAGGCCTCGCAAGTCAGAAAAACGTAGGATGAGCCAAATCGGATATTTATTTAAAAAGTTGGAGCAATTTGAAGTTGGCTACATGCTGAATCCAAAATGTTGAAAATTTTTTGAAATATTGGTCTTCCTGTTCTTAGAGATTTTTGAGGGTTGTGACGTCATTTTTCGAAATTTTCCCATAACTTTTTACGTAATTAATATTTTTGAAAATCCTTTGAGCTGCATCCTCCTGGGGGACCACTCTACCTGTTTTTTACGCAAAAAAAAAATTTTTGCAAAATTTTTATTTTTAAAGTGCAAAAATTTGCAAAAAAATTTTTGAATTTGGCGCCCTCTAAAATTTGTGTCAATGTACTTCCCAGGAATGTGCAGCTAAAAAATGAGCTAATTTGTAAAGAATAGAGAGAAAAGTTAGAGCAAAAAATCTTAACTATCAGTCATTGAAAAAATCATACAATTTAATTTTTTGCAAAAAAAAAACATACAAAAAAATTTTGGCGAGAATTTTGTGACTAAAAATTTATTGCAGAAAGGCCTCGCAAGTCAGAAAAACGTAGGATGAGCCAAATCGGATATTTATTTAAAAAGTTGGAGCAATTTGAAGTTGGCTACATGCTGAATCCAAAATGTTGAAAATTTTTTGAAATATTGGTCTTCCTGTTCTTAGAGATTTTTGAGGGTTGTGACGTCATTTTTCGAAATTTTCCCATAACTTTTTACGTAATTAATATTTTTGAAAATCCTTTGAGCTGCATCCTCCTGGGGGACCACTCTACCTGTTTTTTACGCAAAAAAAAAATTTTTGCAAAAATTTTTTTTTTTAAAGTGCAAAAATTTGCAAAAAAATTTTTGAATTTGGCGCCCTCTAAAATTTGTGTCAATGTACTTTCCCATGAATGTGCAGCTAAAAAATGAGCTAATTTGTAAAGAATAGAGAAAAGTTAGAGCAAAAAATCTTAACTATCAGTCATTGAAAAAATCATACAATTTAATTTTTTGCAAAAAAAAACATACAAAAAAATTTTGGCGAGAATTTTGTGACTAAAAATTTATTGCAGAAAGGCCTCGCAAGTCAGAAAAACGTAGGATGAGCCAAATCGGATATTTATTTAAAAAGTTGGAGCAATTTGAAGTTGGCTACATGCTGAATCCAAAATGTTGAAAATTTTTTGAAATATTGGTCTTCCTGTTCTTAGAGATTTTTGAGGGTTGTGACGTCATTTTTCGAAATTTTCCCATAACTTTTTACGTAATTAATATTTTTGAAAATCCTTTGAGCTGCATCCTCCTCGGGGACCACTCTACCTGTTTTTTACGCAAAAAAAAAATTTTTGCAAAAATTTTTTTTTTTAAAGTGCAAAAATTTGCAAAAAAATTTTTGAATTTGGCGCCCTCTAAAATTTGTGTCAATGTACTTCCCAGGAATGTGCAGCTAAAAAATGAGCTAATTTGTAAGGAATAGAGAAAAGTTAGAGCAAAAAATCTTAACTTTCAGTCATTGAAAAAATCATACAATTTAATTTTTTGCAAAAAAAAACATACAAAAAAAATTTTGGGCGAGAATTTTGTGACTAAAAATTTATTGCAGAAAGGCCTCGCAAGTCAGAAAAACGTAGGATGAGCCAAATCGGATATTTATTTAAAAAGTTGGAGCAATTTGAAGTTGGCTACATGCTGAATCCAAAATGTTGAAAATTTTTTGAAATATTGGTCTTCCTGTTCTTAGAGATTTTTGAGGGTTGTGACGTCATTTTTCGAAATTTTCCCATAACTTTTTACGTAATTAATATTTTTGAAAATCCTTTGAGCTGCATCCTCCTGGGGGACCACTCTACCTGTTTTTTTTTACGCAAAAAAAAAAATTTTTGCAAAATTTTTTTTTTGATGGTGCAAAAATTTGCAAAAAAAATTTTTGAATTTGGCGCCCTCTAAAATTTGTGTCAATGTACTTCCCAGGAATGTGCAGCTAAAAAATGAGCTAATTTGTAAAGAATAGAGAAAAGTTAGAGCAAAAAATCTTAACTATCAGTCATTGAAAAAATCATACTGTAACAGAAGGTATTGGTGTTGTCGACTGGAAAACAGGTTATGTTCCCTGAACTTGTTTGAAAAGCGCGCCACTGGAGTTGTTGTAGACGACTCTCCGGGTCACATGATATTCACGAGGACCGGCGAGGTGAGAGACTACTCTAGTGCCGTACGCTTAATTGTAAAGACGTCGAATAATCGACAATCCTAATTGTTATTATAATTGAAAGTTTATCAGTCGACAATTGTAATTTTTATATCTTAACTATTTTGTAAGTAAGTGTGATTGAACCTGGCCAGGGAGAGGACGACTGAGTGTAATCGACATAAAGTAAGTGGATTAAATACATGTATTATCTTCACGTTTGCTCATGTTCTTTGGTTCGCCCAACTCACCCTCCCTTTGATAGTTTCATGATAAAATTGAGATAAATATTATAAATTCATATAAGTGTCGACCTTCTGTCGACTGGCGCCTGACGGTTTTTTTTTAATATTGAACCCTCACAGCCGACGAACCCGGCCGCGTGAGGTGTAGAATCTAATTTATTAACTTAACTTTGTTTGAACAATAGATTCTGTTTCATTTGGCGCCCAACGTGGGGCACGTTGGGATTTTATTTTAATAATTTTTTGTAAAATTTAAATAAAATAAAGAGCGAAATTGTGATTGATTTTATTGGAAGGTTTAAAGAAAAATTTTAATTGATTTATTTTAGTAATATTTTTGTAGTGTATTAGTATTGCGTCCTTGTAAGTAAGTCGGTGTTGTGTTTTGGTCAAGAGACCTTGAACGTCGACTTCTGAATAGAACGACTAATATCAAAAATATTGAGCGAAATAATTATCGATTTCCAGAATTTTGAGAATAAATGAATTATTGCTGAATGAAATATTTTTAATGATTGAATTGTGATAATTTTAATTGAAATTGTTTTGAAGGTAAATTAAAAAGAAAAGAAAAGCGAACGCACTAGAGCAATTTTATATTTTTTTTTGTTTGATATTTTGTTGTCGATTTTTTTTGTACTATCGTAGCAAAGATTATTTTTATATTTTGTTGTCGATTTTCTTATACCATCGTATTAAATTTTATGTAAAATTTTATTTCTTGATATCGTTGTCGATTTTTCTTGTATTATCGTAGGGAATTTTATGTAAAATTTTATTTATTTTTGATTTTGTTGTCGATTTTTCTTGTATTATCGTAGCAAATTTTATTTCTATATTTTGTTGACAAATTTTCTTGTAATATTGTAACAAAATTATAATTGATGTGTGAATGGAAAAATTTATGTATTTTTTTTTCATTGTAAAAATTGTCGACGGACCTTGAAACATTAAATTGAAATAGAGTTACTGGTAAACGAATTTTATTTTGACCATCCGGTGAAATAGTGAAATGATTCAAGGATATTGTCGACGTAATTAAACACTGATTATTTCCTGACGACAGATCTTGTTCAAATAGTGAGGAAATACTAGTGAGATTTTTTTTTTTAAGGAAAGAAAGACAAAAGAAAATTTTTTCTTTTTTGACTAATTTTACAGAAACTCACTTCTTGAAGGGATCTTCCTCTGTCAGAGAGTGAAATTGACTTTTTGAGTTTAACAGTTAAACAAATTGATTTCTTTTCCTTTTTCCGGCTGGTTAAGATTTTGTTGTGTAAATTAAATTGAGAAGGAATTTTAAGTTGATTGACCATTGAAATTAATAATATTATTGATTGTATATCGAAGAGGATTTCTTTTCTCTTTCAGAAAGTTTTCTTTTATAGTTAAATCAAAAATTTTTTTTTCTCCTTCTCAATTATTTGATTTTTTGTATTTTTTAGTTTTGAAAATTTTATTTTTTAATAGTTGTCTTAATTTATGTCGAAATTGAAGGAGGAAGTATTTTGTTCTTAGTGCTCGTTGTTGATTGACGAGGAGGAGAGGAAACGAGAGAATAGATTGCTGATTTTTTTTTTCAAAATAGAAAATAATTTGATAATTGAATTAAAGAGAGGGGAAAGTTTTTGACTGTTTGAGAGAATTTTTTTTTCTTTTCTCTCTCTCCCTCTCTCTCACTCTCTTCTCCCCCTGTTCGGTCGACGAAGATTTTGGATAATAGGCCTCGTCAGAACGGTTTTGAGGAAATAGGGAAGAATTTTTCCTTTTATTTTCCCCTCTATTTTTTTGTTTTTGTAAATTATTGTCGGCCTTGGGTTGGTATTGGCAATTGGCGTTGCTAAATAATTGGATATAAGGAGAAACAATTTTTTTTCTCTTCCCCTCCGGTTTAATTTTTTTTTTCTCTTGAATAATTGGTTCGGAGGAATGCCACAATTATCTGGAGGGAGATCGGGTTATCAACGAAACTCAAAACAGAATAGGATAGATAATTTTAATAAGTCAAGAGACCTAGGGCTAGAACGAGTAGAAAAAAGGGGACTAGATCAGGGAGACCCTATGGAAACCGAGAGCAGCGATGGGACTTCAACGGGCAACGGTCAACCAGTTACCACAAGCAAGGGCAGTTTTTTGCTGGGATTTACCGATTTACCCTTCCGAAGGGGGGATAGGTTGTCACTCGAAAACTTAAGTACTTCTTCCCTGGGGGGATCGAAAAATACTCCTACAATGCATTTTGGCCCTTACGCGGATCTGACTCAAAAAATAGACACACTTAAAAAGAGTTTAGACAAGGTAAAGGATAAGGTTGACGACACGGATAAATTGAAAAGAGAATTAGCCGACTTAAGAAAATTAATTACAGAAATAGATATAGTCGAGGATTTCGCAGACCTTTCTAAACAGGTATCTCGGGTTTTAACGAATCAGAATAAAATGATGAAACAACTTAAATTCGGGAATAATCCATGGGATATCGGGGGAGGATCTCGCGTAGACGGGAATCGACATAATGAAGAGGGTAATCGATCAAGTCCAATTGATTCGGTGGGCTCAGAGGAGAACTCATTTTTAAATGAAAATGCGTTTTCGTCGCGGAATTTGTCGCGAGGTACAACTGAACGGCCTCAGTTAGGGCAGAATTTTCTCGGAGACGACCGGGCCGGCCCTAATAATATGTTCTTTAACAAGTCAGACAAGTTAAATGAGGGTCAACAGGGTTCATTGGCCGGAGGTGACTCACGGCACGTCCGTTTTAAAGGGTTTGGACGAAAATAATCGAGCAATATCACCCGCTCCTAAATTGTTCCAAATAAAAGTGTGGAAACCTTCGACGAACGGTCAATGGGTCGAGCAAGAGATTTTTGTCACAGAGACTCGTTTATAGGGAAATGACATCCGATTTTCAGAAATTAGAAAATGAACCGCGTTTCGTAAATGACGGTCAATTTTCGGAAGCCCCTTTGGGTCGACAGTCAGGAACTTTATTCTCACTGAGAAATAATAGCGCCGGAGGTGATGAAAGACCTTATTCGCCGAATTTCGCGAGAAATGACGTATATGAGGACGTCCCTGACGCAATTAAGATTGGGAGGATCTTGTCGTCCCTGAAAATTTCTTTTCCGGGAACGACAAAGGATCCGGAATCCTTCCTGTTACTATTAGAGGATTATTTATCGTCGACGGGAATAAATAAAAATTATTTTTTGCCTTATATGGCTCAGCTTTTCGAAGGACCATATAGGTCATGGCACCTCTTAAATAAGGGATCGTGGCAGTCGTGGCAGGAATTTGCGCGGGCCTTCCTGTATGAGTGGGGGGTAAAGAAAGACGACGCAGACTTACTGCTCGAAGTAAGGGATCTCGAATTGGAAAGAACTGAAACTTTGGCAGAATTTACCTGTCGAGCGAGAATCATTTTCGAACGGATGCAATATCCTCCCGAATTTAGGGAACAGTTGAAACAAATTCTTATGAAATTTAACCCCAAATTGACTTTTGAAATATTGAACTTACCATTGAAAAACTATCGCGATTTTCTACATTATGTAAGTGAGAGAAGCTATCTGTATCGACGTGCGGCAGACTCACAGAATCGAGGAAAGTCATCAAAAACTAGATTAAATAATATGCAATCGGTTAGAGAAGCGGAAATTAAAGTCGACAGTGAGTCGGATTTGGAGAACGTAGAGTCCGGAGACGAGGAGGTCGTTGATTTGAACGCGTTTCAAGGGAAAGGTAGGGGAAGTTCGTTGAATCGGAATCGTTTGGAAAGTAATTTGCAGCGTTTTACTGATTCGAAGAATAAAGACGTTAAATCTTCAACATTTAATGAAAAAAAGGATGGACCTAGAAACTCCCCGAAACAAAATAACTGGGAAAATGTAATCTGTCTTAATTGCGGACAGAAAGGTCACGGCCCTCGTTATTGTAAAAACGAACCGAAATTAGTCTGTTGCATTTGTAGAAAGATAGGTCATTCGAATGTAGAATGCGAACGCCAACAGGGAAACGGGGAACGCCCTCAGTAATCATCCCTCAGGTTACTGAAATAAGCGGCAATTCTGAGGTTAAAAATTCTTCGGTCCCTAATGATAAGTCGGACGAATCAAACGTACAAAAAATTAAAAATCTTGAAAAGGATCAGGTTTCTAAATTCGATGCGGGGAATCCGGTTTGCCTTAAAATATTAGATGATTCAGAGTCAGATTTCGACGGTAGTGATGAGGAGATCGAAAATCTAATCTCTTGTCAAATTGATGAGAAGGAAGAAATTTTGGTCGACCTGTCGACATTGGAGGAGAATCAAAATTCAATTAGCGAATCGGGATTTAGCCGCGATTATTCATCCCCCTCGAAGGGAAAATGGATGACGACTTTTATACAACCACAGAAAGTCCATAAATTAGCTCAACGAAGAATTTACCGCTCGTGTGGCGAATTAAAAGAACCGAAAGTTACGGCTAGAATTTGCATTCAAATAGAAATTTCTGGACAAAAATTATCGGGCATAATCGACAGCGGGAGCGAGAGATCGTTTTTGAGCGGGTCAGCATATAACAGAGTAAAGCAATTTCAATTGCAAGAATTACAACAGGACTCTTCGTCAAAGAGAGGTGTACGACTAGGAGACAAATCAGTCGTTAAATCGATAGGGGGCACAGGTTTTGTAATAGATATAGGCGATATTTACGGTCCGCAGTGGTTCAGTGTTCTCAATGAATTATCTCATGACCTTGTTTTGGGAATGGATTTTTGGCTTGACTTTAAAGTTAAAGTCGATCCATTCGCACAAACTTGGACATTAGACGGAAGTAATATCAATTATACATTATCAGGTCGACATACAAAACAAAATGCCCTTCACTTACTTTCTTGTGACGAAAATGAGAGACTCAAAACGTTTTTAGATGACCAATTTGCAAAGTTCGACAAAGAGTCGACGGGACAGACTGACTTAGTAAGACACGTTATCGAATTGGAAAACGAAATTCCTTATCGACAGAAACCACATAGACGTAGCGAGGTTATCAGACAGTATATGGACGGAGAAGTTGACCGGTTACTGAAAAAAAAATTATATAAGAAGAAGTAATAGTGATTGGTCTTTTTCCCCGGTCGTAGCCCCAAAAGCCAACGGTGGTCTTCGACTCTGTATAAATTATCAGCCTCTCAATAAAAAAACAAAGAAACCGGCTTATCCATTACATAACATGCGATCTATCTTATCCCAATTACATGAGGCGAAATTTATATCGACATTGGATATGAGTGAGGCTTTTCACCAAATTCCAATGGACGAAGCCAGTAGGAAATATACCGCGTTCGCGGTTGAGGGTAAAGGGTTGTTTGAATGGTTAAGAATGCCATACGGTTTGACTGGAGCTCCGTCGACGTTCCAGTGTTTAATGGATTCCCTTAAGCGACGACTGCAGTCAATAATTAACGAGAGAGAATTCCCAAGCAGATGGTGCGATCAGGTTTTCACGTATTTGGACGACTGGATAGTTGTTAGTGAAAACTTTGACGAGCATTTGCAAATTTTATCATTAGTATTCGAAGTTTTTCGGGAGGCAAGGTTGTTAGTTAATCGTGAAAAAAGTTGTTTTGCTTGTAAAGAAGTGAAATTCCTTGGTTACATTGTCGACGAGTTCGGAATGAGACCGAATCCCGAAAAGATTAAACCGATAATCGAATTCCCAGTCCCTAAGGATAGGACACAACTTCGTCAATTTAATGGGCTGGTAAATTGGTATCATAGACATCTTAAGGACATCGCGCGAATACAGGGCCCCTTAAATAAATTAACCAGCGTGAAAGTCCCATGGAAATGGACGGCGGTCGAACAAAAGTCCTTTGAAGACGTCAAGAAGGCTTTGATCAACGCGCCGCGACTATGCGTACCGATACCTGGTCAGCCCTTTGTATTATATACAGATGCGAGCGATTTTGGTTTAGGTGCCATCCTCGTTCAAAAAGAACAAGAAACGGGAAAGGAAATTTTGATAGAAGTTTTAAGTCGTCCATTGAGAGGTGCTGAGATGCACTATACGACGACAGAGAAGGAATGCTTAGCGGTTGTCTGGGCGGTTGAAAAATTAAGGTGTTATTTGGAGGGTATGCCGTTCAAAGTGATAACAGATCATCAAGCTCTCCAGTGGCTACACGGGTTGAAAAAATCCTGTTGGTCGACTGGCGAGATGGGCGATATATCTTTATCAACACGACATGACGATTGAACATCGACGAGGTACTCTAAATGAAGCACCCGATGCTCTTTCCCGTATGCGAAATATTGATGTAGACCCAGACGGTTGGGGAAAAAGTTATCGAGGAGGCGATGCAAAGTAAAATTCAATTGAATACAATCTGCGACGAACATTGGTATGAGACGAAGTACGAGTTAGTAAAGAATAACCCAGATCGTTTTACGGAATGGAGGGTCGAAGATGATAGATTGTATTATTACCGCCCTGATTACGAAAAGGAAATAATTGATGACGAAAAACCGTGGAAAAAAAGTAATAAAAACCGACGAAATACTAGATATTTTACGTGAAAATCATGATATCCCTCAGGCAGGTCATCTCGGTAAGGATAAAAACATTAGATCGTATTAAACAAAATTATTATTGGCCGGGAATGACTAAGGATATAAAAGATTATGTCGACGAATGCGAGACTTGCGTTAGAATTAAATACAATCAGAATCCTTTAAAAATTAAACTTACAACGCGGGCATTACAGTCGCCTTGGGCCCAGCTAT
This sequence comes from Leptopilina drosophilae, assembly GCA_032873175.1. NCBI lineage: Eukaryota > Metazoa > Arthropoda > Insecta > Hymenoptera > Figitidae > Leptopilina > Leptopilina drosophilae. Next base: position 33,983,721 of record CM065486.1, on the reverse strand, counting down.
CGATTGATACTATAGTGACCCAAACGCGTACAAAAAAGGGTAATACGTGCGTCTTAGTTGTTCTTGACTTGTATACCCAAATATCTCGAATTATTTCCGGTACGAGCCAGAAATGGCAAAACAATCGTGCGAATGTTAGATACGGTGTTTTGATCGTTGGGGCGCGCCTAAGACTGTGTTGACAGATAACGGTAAGGAGTTCGTAAATTCAGAAGTGACATCATACCTGATAGCAAGGGGGGTTAAACAAATAACTACGCCGATAAGACATCCCCAAGCTAATCCGGTCGAAAGATTTAACCGAACTGTTAAACCAATGATAGCCGCTTTCTTAAAACACGACCATAAAGAATGGGACGAATATCTGCCGAAAATTCAGTTAGCATATAATACCGTACCCCACACCGGAACTAGAGTTTCCCCGTTCTTTTTAAATCATGGGAGGGAAGCCAGTGTGAAGCGCACACTTTTACCCTCCGAAGAAGAATTGAGTGGGACTACTGATGACTCGCTCTCCTTTTGGACGGAGAGAATGAAACGTATCGACGAATTTAGACATAAAATTGAAAGTAGACTAAAAAGCTACAATGAGAAACGCCTTGCCACTGTCAATTCAGGTAAATATTCGACGGTAGAGTTAAAAGAGGGTTTGGAGGTTTATTATCCAAATAAGAAATTAAGTAATAAATCTAAGAACTATTCTGCTAAATTGGCTCATAAATATGTAGGACCGGCTAAAATCAAAAGAGTTCTGGGTCCGTCGACGGTTGAATTGGTCGACAAATCTGGAAAGGTGGTAGGAAAATACTGTGTAACCGATCTAAAAATACCGAGACGTAGTTTACGTAATGCGTAGGGTTTGTTTTAGGAGTACCGACAAGATGAGCCAACGCGAGGAGAAGAGAGATGTCAACGAGATGATGAGACTCATGGAGGAATTACGTCAACGTAAGCAGGAGATGGAAGACAGGATGGCCTCATTGACGATAGAAATCAGTCAACAAGTGGAAAAAGATGATGCCTCATCTGATGTCTCTACGTCGACAGATCACGACTTATTGGATGAAGCTTGTGCTTTATCACCAGCAGCCTCGTCACATATTAACGACGTCTCGGTCGAGGAGCCTTCACCAAATTATGTCTTGAAGCCGTGGCAGTCCGAGGAATCCTTGTTTTCGGAGCTGACTCGTGCTTATGAAATTAAGAAAGAATTACCAGCTACATCGAAAAGAAACGAAGTCAGGAGTTCGAACTTGAGTTTAACGATCCAAGGAGAGCCTTCATCTCGCAAAATACAGTTGGACAAGCTGATTCGAGAATTAAGGACTAGGGTGCCAACTCCAGTTAAAGTGGGCAGAGTCTCCAGGGTGACTGAAGCTGAGATCTATGCAGAAAATATTCGGAGGAGACGAATCCAGAATGCAGGCCACCCAAAGGAAAAATCAACGTCGACAGGAAAGCTGCTATCCATGGCAGAGGATCCCAAGTGCCGGATGGCTCCGTCAGTCAGAGTGGATCCAGTTCCGGCAACTGAAATACCTAATTTTCGAGAGGTGTTAAACGAGTTGGGAGTTCCAAATATGATTAATCCAAGGGGCACACAACAACCTGTATTTTTTGTCGACTGCAGGATTGTGAGTTTCGAATTGCTGATGGAATTAATAAAAAAAAGAGCAGAGGCACTGGTCTTAAGGAGGGATGCCACATTGGTGGATCGATCGACTCAAACCTACGTCACAACATGTGGAAAGCAGTACGTGGCGGGGTGCATCAATTGCCGTTCTGCTGAACATCATTTTCGCGATTGCAAACTCCCATATCGACCGGGTTTTTGCACAATCTGTGGTGCCGAAGGTTTTGACACCAAAGACTGCATTTTTCCTCATGGCGTCGAACACGAAAGAGTTTTGGGACGTTGTGCAGGTTGCGGCAGGAGTTCAGAGTTGTACTGTCCTGAATGCCCGGACTGCAACATCAGGCACGAGGGTATTGTTGATTGGCTGCGACTTAATTACTCTACATGGCCGAGCTGGGCCATCCCCCAGGACCATCGCTATTTGGTTGATGGAGTGGAAAATCTAAAACGAAGAGTGAAGGCCAAGTTCGACGATCCAGAAGAGTACCCAAATAGAATTCGGAATTTTCTTATTAGGGAAAATGCCTTAGCGGCTGTCGACGAGACGTCCAACATAAACATCAAACCTCCTAAGCTCTTGTCAGAGGAGAAACGCAAGAGAGCCGTCGATGCACTCTTAGCAAGAATGTCAACAAGGGACGTCGAAGTCGTCATGAGGGAACGTCCGGAGCTCAACGACGGTCAGACGATAAAAATTGTAATTCCTACGAATTTCGAGAAGTCGGCAGAGCGATAGTTAGGGTTTTTCTTCGATGTTATATATTTTTTTTTTTTTCTCTTTCGACGACATTATTATAAAGAAAGAAATGGGAAATTCACCCAACATTATTTAAGTTCATTTAATTTAGAAAACGTTATTTTATTTTTATACTTTATTATGTAGGAATTTAAGTTTAAAATTGATACTCAATAAATGATTTCACAATTTCAATAACGTGAGGATGGTTATTGTTTTGGATCTGCTTGTATTGTTTCAGGGTTCGACTTAATACATATTGTGTGTTATTTTTTTTGGATTTTTAAGTTTCCCAGCCTACAACACCTTCGAAGGGGAAGAGTGTAACAGAAGGTATTGGTGTTGTCGACTGGAAAACAGGTTATGTTCCCTGAACTTGTTTGAAAAGCGCGCCACTGGAGTTGTTGTAGACGACTCTCCGGGTCACATGATATTCACGAGGACCGGCGAGGTGAGAGACTACTCTAGTGCCGTACGCTTAATTGTAAAGACGTCGAATAATCGACAATCCTAATTGTTATTATAATTGAAAGTTTATCAGTCGACAATTGTAATTTTTATATCTTAACTATTTTGTAAGTAAGTGTGATTGAACCTGGCCAGGGAGAGGACGACTGAGTGTAATCGACATAAAGTAAGTGGATTAAATACATGTATTATCTTCACGTTTGCTCATGTTCTTTGGTTCGCCCAACTCACCCTCCCTTTGATAGTTTCATGATAAAATTGAGATAAATATTATAAATTCATATAAGTGTCGACCTTCTGTCGACTGGCGCCTGACGGTTTTTTATTAATATTGAACCCTCACAGCCGACGAACCCGGC